>JAGDVJ010000032.1:0-18914 GCA_017657045.1 Fusarium aethiopicum
CCTAACCCTAACCCTAACCCTAACCCTAACCCTAACCCTAACCCTAACCCTAACCCTAACCCTAACCCTAACCCTAACCCTAACCCTAACCCTAACCCTAACCCTAACCCTAACCCTAACCCTAACCCTAACCCTAACCCTAACCCTAACCCTATCCTCCTCGCCTTCCTCTTAATAGTGCCTCGCCTATATCTGATGTCGATTACAGTTTAATTAATTATAGGTTAGGTGCTGGCAGCTCTTGCAGCTAAAGCCTATATATATCTCTAGCCTAGCGATTAGGGGGCTTCTATTAGCCGGTAGTAGTGCTTTATTACTCTTATCTATTAGGTCCTAGAGCGTTTAGGGTTATAAGCCTAACAGTGCGAAAGAAGCAGCGAATATAATAACCTCTTGTAGCTGCGCCTTAATAGTCCTATAACGGTTATAGTAGTAATGCCTAACTTAATCTATATTGGGCTTAATAGCTGCTAGGCAGAGGAGGCAGAGGAGGATATTAAGCTCTTCGTATAGCTAGATTACTTACTGCTATTGCCCCCCTCTTTCCCTTACCTTAATATAATAATAATTATAATTATAATAATAAAGATCGCTATTACTACTAGTATATAATACTATTAAGAGATAGCTAATATAATAGCCTAGTTACTTAATTAAGGAATTAAACTAGAGATAAATAGATAAAGTAACTATTTAAGTGCCTCTATTTATTTATACCTCTATTTATTTATTATTTTAATTTAAACTCTAATTCTATCTTTCTTTCTTTATTTTTTTTCCTTATTACTAGTAGTAATATTAATCCCCTGCCTACCTACCTTACTAATTAGGGGGGATTAGGGGGATTAGGGGGCCCTTTTAGAGGGCATAGGGTTAACTTAAGGTTAACTTGAACTTAGGGTTAAACTTAGGGTTAATCTTAAGAGCCTGGGGTTAGCTTGGGGTTAGCTTAGGGTTAGCTTAGGGTTAATAAGCCGGCTGGCCGTTTTAGCTTGTAGTTCTGCGTAAACTGTAGTCCTATGTAAATAGTCTATGCGGCCGATTTTTTAGGCTAATTAGAGAGCCGGCCTACTAACCTTAACCCCACTTAGACTCTACTTATAGTTATAGTTCAGCGTGAACTATAGCCAGACTAGAGACTAGGCTATCCTCCCTAGATATATATCGCCAGATAGAGCTTTATTTAGAACACCTTTAGCCAGTTCAGATACTTAATAATGGCCTGCCGGCGATATATATACTGTCGGCTACTATTACCTATATCTACCGTCTTCTATAGCGTCTTACTAATAATACCTACTATCTTCTCTGCCCTAGGCTATAGCTATATATTCTTCCGGTTTATAATAAATAACTGCCTAGGCCCCTTATATACCAAGCTATCAGCGATATTATATAGCTAGATTATCTATTGCAGCTTGCCGCTATAGTTACTACTATTACCCCCCTTCTATTAACTAGCTATTAGCTTATTAAGCCAGTCTTTAGCCTTTTATAGTAGCGTCTATATTATCGACTAAAAGCCAGCTACAGTAATATATTTACCTAGATAGTTAAGTAACCTACTGTCGCTATCCTACTATAGTTATACCTGCCTTCCCTCCTAATTGCAATAGCCGCAGCTATATATTATCCAGTTAATAATCATACTGACCGGCAAGTATACCCTACTCGTTAGCTATACCTTATAGCCCTTATAGAAGTATTCGATCGCAGTAAAGCTTATATTATATATTAAGTCCTCTAAGTTATATAGGTTATCCTTAAAGAAGTGCTCTAGTATTAATACCTAGCTATACTATAAGAAGCCGGCTAGAAAGCGGGTATATAAGTGTAATAAGACCTAGTTACTGTCCTCCTTAATGCCTAATATAGCGGTAAAGTGTAGCAGTAGGCTATAGTACTGCTTCTGGCCTAGCCTCTGCTTAAGACAGCTAATATAGAACCGGCAGACAGCTTAATCGAGTGCCTTAAGATAACGATTATTATTATTATTATTATTATCACTATCACTATTATCCTCGATATCCGTATCTAAATCGGCCTTAGCCTCGGCCTCTAGATCCCCTTATTGACCAGTATATAGCTGCTGCCCTCTCTAATGCTCCTCCTCCTTTTCCTCCTTCTTCTTATTTTAATCGGCTATAATATTAAGCTGCTATATAATATCTACCAGATAACTCTACTGCTCCTTACTAAACCAGATCTTATACTCTTATTAGGCCTAGTCTTATTTAAATAACTAAATATAGGTATAGTAATATAAATACCTCTCCTAGTTAGTACTATATCGATCTATTAATATTATTTCTTATTTATACCTAAATAGCTTTAATATTGGCTTTATTGGGTTAATACTGCTAAGCCACTTAAGCGTCTTATTTAGCACCTTATCGAGATATTCTAACCCTTATGCCAGCTCCTATCTAAAGCTATCAGCTAGTGCCTATAGCCTTATATTCCTATCTCAGTCCTCTTACTTCTATAGCCTCTTCTCCCTTACCTTCGCTATAGGGGGGAGACTGGCTTAATGCAGTTAGAGCTTATCTTTACCCTGCAGATATAATGCCTACTTTATAAACTTAACCTATCGCGACTCCTAATCTATATCGCCTAGCGCCTTAACCTTCTTCTTATATTCCCTAGTAGCCCCCTTAAGCTCCTTCTTATAGCTTCAGATGACCTTTAATAGCCCAGTATCGACAGCACTGTCGTCGTCGTTGTTATTATTATTGCTTTAGCTGCTCTTACGGCTGCTCTTACGGCTGCTCCTACGGCTGCTACGGCGGGCTTATATCGCCTTGACGATCCAGTAGCGTGCATGCGGTGCCCTCCGTAGTGACTGCAGCATGACCGGTTCCCAGTTCCGTCGCAGCTGTCCCCCTGTATTACTCTCGCCCTTTTTACCCCCTCTTCCTTCATCTTCCTCGCCTTCCTCTTAATAGTGCCTCGCCTGTATCTGATGTCGATCACAGTTTGATCGATCACAGGTTAAGTGCCGGCAGCTCTTGCAGCTAAAGCCTATATATATCTCCAGCCTAGCGATCGGGGGGCTTCCGTCGGCCAGCAGCAGTGCTTTATTACTCTTATCTATTAGGTCCTAGAGCGTTTAGGGTTATAAGCCTAATAGTGCGAAAGAAGCGGCAAATGCAATAACCTCTTACAGCTGCGCCCTAATAGTCTTATGACAGTTATAGTAGTAATACCTAACCTGATTTACACTAGGCTTAATAGCCGCTGGGCAGAGGAGGCAAAGGAGGATATTAAGCTCTTTATATAGCCAGATTACTTACTGCTACTGCCCCTTTCCTTCTTTTACCTTAATATAATAATAATTATAATTATAATAATAAAGATTACTATTACTACTAGTATATAATACTATTAAGAGATAGCTAATATAATAGCCTAATTACTTAATTAAGGAATTAAACTAGAGATAAATAGATAAAGTAACTGCTTAAGTGCCTCTATTTATTTATACCTCTATTTATTTATTATTTTAATTTAAACTCTAATTCTATTTTTCTTTCCTTATTTTTTTTCCTTATTACTAGTAGTAATATTAATCCCCTGCCTATTTACCTTACTAATTAGGGGGGATCAGGGGGATTAGGGGGCCCTTTTAGAGGGCATAAGGTTAACTTAGGGTTAACTTAAACTTGGGGTTAAACTTGGGGTTAATCTTAAGAGCCTGGGGTTAGCTTGGGGTTAGCTTGGGGTTAGCTTAGGGTTAGTAAGCCAGCTGGCCGTTTTAGCTTGTGGTTCTGCGTGAACTGTAGTCCTACGTAAATAGTCCATGCGGCCGATTTTTTAGGCCAATCAGAGAGCCGGCCTGCTAACCCTAACCCCACTCGGACTCCACTTGTAGTTGTGGTTTAGCGTGAACCACAGCCGGACTGGAGACCAGGGTAGCGATAGTTATTTTATTAATTATTTTAAGGTAACTAATAGCAGCTGTATAGATAATATCCAGCGGATCTACAGAAGGTAGCCAGCCTTCCATTAGCCCCGAATTGACTAGATATATTAAGACCCGGATTAACCTATTCTTATAGATCTAACTGATAATAATACTACCCTATAGTCTAAAGTGGAAGCTGTTCAGCATCTATATTATTAGCAGTCTTATATATATCTGAGGTTTTCCCTCTATGCTGCTAATTATAGGGATCTCATAAAGAAGCTTATAGATAATAAGATAGTAAGAGGCTATTAGCTTTTGGCTCTTACTTATATAGTCTTATATAGCCTTAAGAATATTATCTCAGTTATATATAGCCAGATTAAGATTCTATCTAAGACCTCTAAGCTAAATAAGGAGTTCTAGCCTAGCTAACTTACACTTCCTCTAGCCTACTATAAGATAAATTGCTATATCGACTATAGCTTTACTTCTATTAAGGAGCTTTATACTTATATATATACTAAGAGGTTCTTTATTAGTATTATCTATTATATAGGCTATACTTATTAGATATTATTTATTTAGGACTATATATAAGGAGACCTTTACTATTTTAATACCTATTTACCTAATTAGGTAAAGCGCACTAGGTATATTGCCTATATATAGTAAGAACTCTTAGCTAGCTGCGGTTTACTATATAGTTTTAATATCTTTTAAGGGCTACTTACGCTATAGATAGATATAATATTCTACAGACCTCTCTCTATCTTTATAGTCTTCCGGTTTCTATATAGGCTTATTAGATATATAGCAGATAAGATAGTAAATATATATAGGTCCTAGACTATTAACCTTACAGATTAACTAACTACTAAGGCATTAAAGGCACTTACTCTTCTGTTTAGTAATTAGGTTATTAGACTTAATTAGGATAGACTATCTATAATATAGGCTAAGGTTCCTATTATATTAAATTTCATTAAGGGATTCTTTTTCTATCTCTACCTTAATAATATTAGCATTTAAAATGGTAAGACGGTATATATTAAGGCGAAAAAGAATAGTATTTCCTAAATTATGCAGGTTGCCCTACTTAATAAGGAACTAATTAAATAGACTGTTATATCTATAACTTCTGGTTTCCCGACTAAGGACCTCTATACCGATTTTAGAGGTCTAATGCTAATTACTCCTATATTTAGTACTTAGAAGGGCTAGTCTTATTATCAGTTAATGCTATTTCCCTAAGGAGAAGCAGGACCTTCTTTTATCTATAGGTTTATTACTAATATATCCTTTTAGCTAACCTTTTAGGCTATATTACCTTACCTAGCTAAAACCTTCTATAATTAGGGTATTTAATTTAATAGAACGCTCCTAATATAGGCTAATATTAATATAAGTATAACTCCTATTAAATTATCGTCAGACTCTAAGTCTACTAAGTCTAAAGATAAGGCAATATAGGCTATTTAGACTCTAAGTAAGCCTCCCTAGATACCTCCCCTGGCGCTATTAACTCTAAAGCCATCTAATTAGATATATCCCTCTGCACTATTAACGCTAAAACCTTCTAATTAGTAGGGTTCCTAGCACTAGCCTTATAATAGCTTTACTTTAATTAATAAGCCAAGTCCTAACTTAAAGATACTAGCAGTAGTATCGCTATTAATACTAGTACTTATTAAATAGTCTCCCTAAGGGGCTCTTAATACCCTAGGTTATAAGCTACTCTTGCTAAAGCACCTTCAAGAAGTATAAGCAGCAGCAAAGGAGGAGAAAGGCCAGGCTAGCAATAATAACTACTAGCCTATTTCTAAGTCTACCTTTAAGATAAGTAGCTTAGAGCTCTTAGACTATAGGGGTAGTAATATCTTGAACTTATTAGATTTAACTAATTAGATATTTATCGATAGAAGTTACTAGTCTGCCTCTATAATAGACTTAACCTATAGTAGCTGCGCAGTAAGCTATATACTAAGCTATACGCTAAGCCGCGCGCTAAGCTTAATATTAAGCCATACGCTAAGCTTAACATTAAGTAAGGCAGTCAGACCAGCACCTCAAAGGACTGCAATAGAGGATTTACCTCCTGCTCTTATTAGTGCATAAAGTATTAATCTTAATGACTTGCCGGCTAATATAGGACTAGCTAAGCGTATAGCTTAGGCTCCTGCAGGTACTATAGCTATATCGGTCAACTTTAGTAAGCAATTCTATTTCTATATTAGAGGTAATAACAGGTCAACTTAGAGGCTACCTTAGGGCAATTATATTATATTTATTCTAATAGGCCTAGCTAAGCCAGATTATTAGGATAGTATAATCTTTCTAGATCTTAGCCTATACTTTAATGCAGTAAGTAACCTATTGCCAGATTAGCTTACTAGGGTATAACGGCTTAAGGCATAAAACCGATATAATAATTAATCTAACTAAAGAGAGAAATAGAAGATAAGAGGAAGAACTTAACCTTATTAGTGCTAGAGGTATATAATTAGATAGTTTTTAGGAGTTTAAGTTACTTTTATTATTACTCTATAGACTAGGATTACTTTTACTAGAGGGTAGAAATTTAAAGTCTTACTGAGATAGATTAATATTTAAACCTTATAATTAACTTATAAAACTATAAATCTAGCTTTCTTTCTATATAATTAGGTAGTCTATAGTAGGAAGTTTATATAAATATAATAAAAAAGAAAAAGAGAGAGATATAAAAAACTAAGCTACTTTAGGAATTAAACCCAGATTTTCAGATTTATAAGTCTAAAATACTAACTATTATACTAAATAGCCTTACTTTTACTCCTTAGTATTTATAGTACTATCTTAGTAACTTAAAAAGCATAAAGTAATAGTTAAATCTAAGTATATTTCTAGTAAGAAGTTTAAGTTTCTATCTAATAGATCGAGGTATATCTAATTAACTAGTTTATATATTGCTTAGGTAGGCTTATTTATAAGAGGAATTACTATAATATGTTTTCCTCTTAGGTTATAGCTAAGTCATTAGGAAGGAGAGGAGGTAATATAGTTAAGAGTGCCTATAGTTAGTCCTAGCTAAGGGATTATATTATAAGTTTCTAATTAAGTTAGTTAATTAAGTCGATTCGACTTTTTAATATATATCTTTATAGTAGACTCTATAGAATCTTCTTTAAGTTATTACTAGTATACTTAAGGTTTTCTAGCATTAAGGGAATAAGAATAGGGATATCTAATATTATTATATATAAAGTATACTATCTAGAGCTATCTGTTAAATAAGACTAATTCTTTTAAGGTTTATTAGGTACCTATAATAAATTAATAAAATAGTTATACTCTGCTGGTAATAAGCCTTAGTTTTTAGCCTTCTATTATCCTTGCCAGCTAGAGATAAGGCTAAGGAAGCGGCTTGTTTTTTCTTATAGCTAGTTATAGTTGCTTTAATATTGTATCTTAGCTATACGCTTGGCTTTTGCCTGGTCTGCTAATAAAGGCTATTAATAGATAGATAATAACTCCTTAACGTTTAACCTTATCTGGGACTAGAGCTGCTCTATTTTCGGCCTAAGGAAAGACTTAATCTGGCAGCAGAGTACTTAAGGGGTAAGCAATAAGACTACCTAATTAGATAGATCGCATGTAGGTTATAAGGCTAGATAGGCTAGGGTTTTATTTATATTAATCTCTCTATTTTAGGTTAGGTTATAAAAGTATAATATAAATATCTTAATATAAAAAAATTAAGGGAGTTTAATATATAATTGCTATTTTAAGAATATAACTGGCTTAGTTAGGTCTCCTTTAAAGGTTAATTGAATAAAGTATCTAATTCGCTAGCTTATTTCTATATTAAAGTTAAGATAGTACCTATTAAGGGTACTTTAAAATAGTTTTTTATATTATTAATATAAAATTAGGAAGTCTAGGTTATTCTAAGTAGGAAAGATTCTAATACTATTATCTTATAATATCTTAAAGAGGCAATTAAAGATAAAAAGGCTCTATAAATCTTAGAGGGGGGGCTTATTTATCTGAGATATTATCTAGTATAGAAGCTGGGGTCAGTAAGGTCTTCCGGGCTATAGACTATCTGATCGGATAATAGCAGGATTACCCTAGAGTTCTTTATTATCGCTATTATAGTTACTTGCTTGCTCTTCATCCTCTCTATCTGTATCCTCTGGTGCCGGATAGTAAAGTCTAAATGCCTTAGAAAATATAAGCTCGATATTATATGCTATTAGGATATAGCTTTCTAGTGCCTTAGCCTTCTTAATTAGGGATTCTAACTTGCTAATAGGTAGTATCTGGTGTATGGCCCTCGGTATTTGACTTTTCTTCTGTAGTAGGGACTACTAGGACTCTAGCTTAATAAGGATATATAGATTATAAGCTTAGGCGATCTTATAGAATGCAGATTTAAGTAATCGGATAATCTAGGCTTAGATAGCGACGCTAGGAGGACTAAGTATTAAGTTATTACTAAAGTTAAGGTTATACTCTAGGGTAGCTATTATATTTCCCTGCTATAGTTAGTTTAGAGGTATAGTAGTTGATTCTCGTTATAGGATAAATATAAGCTACTGGCATATATACCGCTCTATAGCAATATTGCCTATAGCTAGTTAAGTAATTATAAAAGGTGCTGCTAGCTTGGCCTATAATAAGTTCTGCTCGATATATATATATAGAAGGACCTCTAGGTTAAAGTAGCTAGTAACCTAATTAAGGTGATTTAGTATAAGCTATATTATACTATCCTGCTGTAGCTAGGTAATAAGCCCTAGTCTATATCTGATAACTGTTCTAGGAGGGACTTATTATCTTATTCTGCCTTAACCTCTACCTTAACCTCTACCTCGACCTTAACCCCGAACTTGACCTTGACCTTAACCTTGACGCTGCTCTACTTTATGTACCTCACCTTGAGGTATCTGATCAGATAGTCGCCGACTATGACTTCCCCTTAGGCGGCCACGACTGCATTATATACCTTCTTATAGAGGAGGTTAGTTCCCTCCTCCTACTTCTTCCCCTTTAACCTCTAGGCTATTACTATTTCTTTCTTAACTACTAGGTTTTATATGCTACTTAGCCTCCTAGATCTACTAATTAAATAAATATCTAGTCTTGCTAATAAGGCTAAGAACTAGTAATCGCATAAGGAGCTTTACGGTATATAGAGCAATAAGTAAGGTTACCTTTTAGCCGGGGTCCTTATGTAATAGGGGAGGATTAGGCGCGCGTATTCTATTTGTAACTATCTAATCAGATAGATCGCATAGTGTTCTTACTGTCCTCTCCTCTGTGCTAGTCGATAGTAATATCCCTAAACTGTTAGCTGCCTTATAGAAGAGGTAGTTCAGGGGATAGATAAAGCGGGCTATATTAGTAATAATCAGTTGATTTATATGCTCGGTTAGCAGAACCTAGAACAGTAATCGGTTTTTAGCCAGATTATAAGGGTAGAAGGTCTCTATATATAATCTGCAGCTAATATGCTATAGGTCCTCTGGCTTAAAGGCTCCATATTTCTATAGGTAGAGAATACTATCTAGGCAAAAGGTCACCTTATGTTATACGCTATAATAAGGTATCTGCATACTTGACTATATAGTATTAAGATGGTCTTTATATATATTCTAGGTATATAGGATCTGGCTTCGCTTTTAGCGATTATTAGCTACCTTATAGCCCTTCTAGCTTATTTAATATAATTAATTAATTAGTTCCTAGGGTAAGGTAAGTAAGGAAAGGCTTATAGTATTAAAGAGTTAGTAGTCTCTATATATAGTAGAAAATAGCTCTTTATTATAATTATATGCCTTAGTATATAGGATAGAAAGTTATTAAGTAGATAATAGAGGGTCGCTACTTAGTAATAAAGGCGGTAACTTAGATATATATATTCTAGCCTAGTTAAGGAGGTAAGACTAAAAGTAGGTAGCTAAAGGAAGGTAAGGCTTATTATATATATCCTTTATAATATAAATAAGATCTTAATAACGCTTCTTATACTTAGGCTCCTTCTATAGCAATATAAGTAGCAGCTAGGCAGAGTATAGCAGGGATGCCGGGTAGTCCTAATAGCCAATATCAAGCCAGAATGAGTTCAGATTAAGCTATAAGGGGTTAAAGCAGCTCAGTATATCACGACCTAGCTAATTAATTACTCCCTTAAGCATAAATACCTTAAAAGGGTTCTTTAGGTTATAAGACTGTAATACTAACTTAGGACTAATAAAATAAGAAAAGTCTAAGTCAGTATATCGGGAGTATATTATTACTGCATTAGCCTTTTTTACTAATAGTTAACTAAAGGCTATAAGGTCCTCTATAGGGAAAAGATACTAAAGATAACTTATATAGCTGCTATTATTAGCATGCTAATAGTTAGTAGCTAGCTTCTCTTAGTAATAATAGGACTTGCGTTTAGCTATATTATAGGAGGTCAGCAGCTCCTATATAGTAGGGGCTCTGCTAGCTTTATATATAGCTGGGATTAGTATCTAATTATAGAATTCCTATATTCTTTCTTTAGAAAAGGTATTACTAATAGCGTTAAGGGTAACTAAATTCTAACTAATAGTTATATTAAGAAAAAAGAGAAAGATAATAAACTATATATATATAGTTCAGAAGGACCTAAGGTAGATATATTTTATCTTAGCTAGGTTAATACTATAAGGTTAAATTATCTAATTAGATATATTTAGCTTAAGTAATAGTAAGAAAGATAGAGAGAAGAGCCCTTTATTGCGCTATAAAGCGGCTAGGCTATAGATACCTAACTAGATGCTATCGATATTCTATTATCGTGAAATAGTAATTAGTCGGTCAGCTGGTAACTTAGCTTTAGTTTTAGTAAATAATAACTTAGTAGCCGGCTTTTCGCTGAGGGAAGGTGCCTAGCTTTTAGGGCCAAGAGTTAGGTTAGACTTTAGTATAAAAGGGAGAGGTAGTAGCATACTTGCGATATAGTCGGCTTACTCTTTAATAGAGTATATAGGAGAGTCTAGCTCAGGGGAAAAAGGTTAGCTTCCTATATAGCTTTATAGACTAGTATCTATAAGATTAGATAGTTTATTAGCTTATTATTATAGATATTTTACTAATTAGTAAATAGTAATATAATAAAGAGGGAAGTAGAAAAGGGGGGGAGGGGGTAATATATAGGTCTAGTATACCTTAACTCTTAAAGGTAAAAAAGCTTCTAAATACTTAACTATAGTAAGCAGCATATTTACTTATCGAGGCTCGGTTTTAGGCTTTATAAAGGCTTATAAAGGTGCAAAGTGTAGGGTTTTTATTTTAAAGTGGCTATATTATGCTGCTGCTTTAGGCTATATTTCGGTCTTAGTAGGTTTAAGAGGCTAAGAAGGCTATCTCGCTGCTTTTAATAGAGCTTAATTATAGACTTAGGTTTATTAATGCAGCTTGCAAGCATATAATCAGCTCCTCTAATAACGGTAGGTTATCCAGGGAGGAGTCGCTAGAGGCAAGAGATAGCCTGCGGTAGGGTATAGTGGATCTTGGTGAGGATAATAGCCAAGCTGGGCTGCCAAGAGCAGCACTATGCAAGGCGTTATCCTCGTTAACTATCTAATCAGATAGTTCGGCATCGTCGGCGGGTATAGCCTATATAGCCCATAGGGTAGTCTCTGGCTTAGGCAATATGCTGACATTAATAACATCGGCCATAGGGATATTAGCTTTTCCTATATTAGCTCCTTAGCTACTAAATCCAGCTCCTAGCTTATTATTATTACCTAATCGGTTATTATATATATTAGAGTATATATTATTTAACTGATTATTTAAATATATATATAAAGATATTACTTATTTCTTAATTAGAGGATTTTCTATAGTTATTTCTAAGGTTAAGCTAAAGGAGTCTCTAGTATTATATCTTAGTAATTACTATTGCTTTATATTATTATATATTTTTCCCTTCTAATATCCCTTGCTATATCTGATTCTATTAATTAGTTACTAGCTGAGGGGTCTAGGCTAGATTCAGTAGTAGCGTAGATAAGGGTAAACTATATTAAAACTGGCCTTAATTAAATAAAAGATTTAATATTATACTATATATAGTAAATAAATAGAATATAATAATACTAACTAACTAATTATATATTAGAATAGTATATAATAAAACTAAAGCCTAATGCGATATATAGAATATTATTTTTCTTAAATAGTTAATAGCTTACTCTTAAAAAGGTTATTAGCACCTATATATATTAGCGTGGCGCTAAATCTTAATACATTTAAATAGTTAACAGCCCTGATGACCTTTACAATAAGTGATAGGGTTGCTTGCGAATGACTGACCTGCCCCGAGCCGTATTATATTATCGATGATCTGCCCCATATTGATCTTCTTACTGACCGGCTGCTATACCCCCCCGAACAGCTTATCTAGTAGCTTCTCTGCCTCCGTCACCTTATCGCGCAGCATGCAGGTGAAATCCTTAACGCTAATATACTCGCCTATATAAAATAAGCCCTCTCCGTCCTTAGACTATTATATCGACGGCTGCCCCCCTATTTTCTGCTAATACCCTTTCCTATATACTATCTATCCGATGATTATGCTTATAATAGTATAAGTGCCTATATATATCCACGATATATACTGCTCTTAAAATGCAAGTATAGCTTTAACTCTAACCTTATCCTAATTTAGCGGCTAATTCTTAAATGCAGCCTCTAAAAAGAATAGCCAGGCCTACTATATTATAGCAGCTAATATACTAGTATATAAATATAGCTCTATATAGCTTAGTAGATATCAGTTAACCCTAAGCGCTATATAAAAGTATAATAGCAAATTCATATATATATTTCCACTAATATAAGTTTTAATTAAAGCTATAATAAACCGGAAGACAGCTCGGTTAAGTGTATCTTACTGTAGGCTAGTTATACCTTTATCCCCTTGCTTGCCTTTATTACTATTATTATTATCTTAATATTTATCTCTATCTCTGCTTTTATCTTTATCTTTATTCTTATTTTTATTTTTAGCTTATCTCTCTCTATTACTAAAGAATCTGCTATTATAACTGCTTAGAACCCTATTACTTTTAAGCTCTTTAGCGATATTATATAGTAAGCTCTACTGCTTATTAGTAAAGCGAATAGCCTAGCGATTAAATGCTTCTTTACGCCTAATACAGTATACCTTCTAGCAGAAGCCTAAGTAACGATAGCCGATAGACCTATACTTGATTATTAATGCCTCCTTGCCTTTGCGGCTAAATGGTATACTGGCCGGGCTTATTGATAAGATACTGGCGAGCTACTGTAGCATCTTGGCCGATATGCCGTCTATTCGGCAGCAGCAGCGTTCTACCTTACGATCGAAGCTCTGTTCGAGCCGGCCGAGCAGCAGTTGCTCGCCGGCCGCTTCCTCGTCTTCTTATGTCCTGGCCCACCTGCCTATTGCTGGCCTTGCCTATTGCCACTCAGCTGCGTCGTGAACGTCGATTAAGTCACGGGAGCCAAAGTATTATACCTAGCCTAGCCTCTTGACCTACGGCGAATCACGGTCGATATCTTCCTTTAAGTCACCTTTTCGCAGTCGTATAGCATCTTCCTCTTTTAATTGAGCCTAACTTGCGGCAATAACCTTATCTATAGCGCTTTAACTAGTAGTATTAGCTATATCAGCTATATTAGATAGGCTATTACTATCGCTATTATCTCGAACGATCTAGTATCGCGCATAATGCCCTCCTATCTATATCTATAGCTGCACCTGTATCTATTATTCCTCTGCTATATTATGCCCTACCTCTCGCTAATAATAGATAATATTATCCTATGCTATAGTAAGATATTAGCATATATAATAGCTATACCCTTCTGCAATAATAAGCTATTTAATTGCCTTACTGTTATCTTTAGGGATTACAGTAAGCTTTAGGTCAGCTAGTTTAAGTATACTATAGTAGTCTTTAATATCCTTAAGCACTTGGCCCTTTAGCTGATACTTCTATTAAAAATAGGTCTTAATGCTGCTGCTAGGTCGAATAGCTACTTAATATAGCCGGCAGATCAGTATCTGATAGTCCTAATTAAGCTGTATAATATCCTCTATTAATGCTTAATGCTTGATGCTGCCTCTTGTGTCTTGATGATATAAAGTGAAGAGAAAAGCAGTCTTATTGTTTTTCTCTAGTAACCTTAACCCCTTTTCTCTGCGTCATATTAACCCTAAGCTAACCCTAGATATAGAGTTAGGGTTAATTTTAGCTAATCAGCAACTCGATCGAGCCTTAGATAATTTAGCCTTAAAACGTAAGCGAAATTTGCCAGTTTTATAGCCAATTAATAATTAATTGTCTACTTAATATAGCCGGCAGATCAGTATCTAATTATTATGCCCCTCTAGTAAGAGCTATCTTTAGCTTTATACTTTAGTTATAGACGATCTATTATAAAGTAATTCCTAGAGTTACTAGTAACGCTATATAGAATATAACCCTATCTTAAATAGTCTTAGAGCTTAGGGGATTAAAAATAGATTAGGCGCAGTTCACTTTACTTAATATCTTATTACTTTATAAGATATTTCTCCCTTATTTTAGGGATCTGCTAAATATAGAGTATCTAGAGTAATATATAGCCTTGCGCTTAAATGCAATATAGGGAAAGTCACTTTTAGAGCTCCTAATTTATAAATGCTCTATATATAATTCTTTATTAGTAAATTATTATTACCTATACATAAGGTATTACTCTTTTTCTACTTCTCTTTCTTTTTTTACTTCTCTTTTTTCTTCTTTTTCTTTTTCTTCTTTAACTTTATACTCTTCTCCTTTAGCATTAGTTAAGGATTATTAACTCTTCTCTCTTCTTATACCTTTCTCTCTTATTCTATATAGCGCCTATGCAGTATTATAATCCCTGCTATACTCACTGGAAGGCGGCTCTGGTAGGAATCCTTAACGATAATAGCCAAGCTGATCTTCTCTGTGATCTCCTGCCTCCTCCTTGCAGCTACTCCGATAAGGCATCCTCGGCCTATAGTAACTATCGCATATAGCGCTTAGTCTGCCGACTATAAGTTATTACTAGTTTAGCCTTAATACCTCTGCTAATAATTTTATAGTCTTTCTAATTATATTAGCAGTAATATCTATAATATTTAAATTATATATTA
Source organism: Fusarium aethiopicum (assembly GCA_017657045.1). Lineage (NCBI taxonomy): Eukaryota > Fungi > Ascomycota > Sordariomycetes > Hypocreales > Nectriaceae > Fusarium > Fusarium aethiopicum. The sequence goes on from JAGDVJ010000032.1 coordinate 15,078, forward strand.
CTATTTTTACTTACTTATTTAAATAATCGATAAAATTAAGAATCTTTACCTTATTAGCTTAACTTATTGCGCTATTCTGGCTATATTTATTTGGTTCTTTATTGCCTTTTTTATAATAAAGACTACATATAAGGCGATATATAAGCTAAATAGAACTCTAGCTTGCACTTAAGTATATTATTCCTCAGGTTATTATTATTCTTAGCTAATATCTTTAGGTTATTTGCAAGCAGTATATATATATTATCTCTAAGGAGGTTTCACGCCTTCGCTAATCTCTTCTATTACTTACTCCCTTTGCGGTATATAGCTAATTCCTCGCCGATATAGCTAGTAGCGCTAATATATAATTTCTAGCCTGCCGATATTTATCGCTACTATATAAATAGGTTATAACCCTATATTCCTAATAGGGAGCCAGCTATAGCAGTATAGTATACTGCTTATTAATCTTTCTATTAGGGTATTCTTACTGCTCTATATAATAACCTTTCTAATACTATTAAGGAATAGGAGCAATTCCTAGTCTTTATAATTAATAAGCTTAACCCCTTTAAGCGACTATCTCTTAGTAGCGCTAACCTTTCTTAATACTTTTATATTACTTTTATACCTAGCTTATATTTTAATTATCTTATTACCTTTAACTCTAATAATAAGGTAAAATAGGAGTCTTTTATCGGTAATAATATTTATAAGTCTATTAAGGCTATATTTACTCTGATATAAGCCTATATCGCTACTAGAGCCCCTAATACTATAGCTTAATATTATTAACCCTTTAACTCTAAGGACTAAGATAAAGATAAGGAAGTTCGCGATACTAGCGACGACAATGCTAATAAGGAGGTTCATAATGCTAGCGACGATAATGCTAATAAGGAGGTTCGCGATGCCAGCGACGACAATGCTAATAAGGATAGGGATAATAATAAGGATAGGGATAATAATAAGGATAGAGATAATAAGGATAGAGATAATAAGGATAGGGATAATAAGGATAGAGATAATAATAAGGATAATTCTAATAATAAATCGGAATAGGAAGGCTTTACTAATTAAGGATTAGGCTTAAGTTATAATAGTACTACTGTCTTCTAATAGTCTATATACCTTTTAGCGTTTCTTTTATTAACTCTTCTTTAGTCTGCCTTTTTTCCTTAGTTTAGTAACTGTATTAAGGTATCCTCTCTTTTTAGGTAGTTTCTGCTATTACTTTTCCTAATTATTTACAATTTAGGGTATATTCTATATATCCTCTTTACTGACCTATTAGTTATACTCTAAAGGCTATCCCTTCTATTTAACTAAGTAATACTTTATACTTTTAATTATCTATTTAGATTTAATGCATTTTACCTCCTATTCCTCTTCTTTATCTTCTAGGTCTAGCATTAATAGGTCTTTAGGGTCTTTTTATCCCTAGTTATAATATAATTCTAGCTTTTTCTTTTTACCCTTAAGTTATAAGTTCTTTATTAATAGTAGTACTTACTATCCTATAATAAACTCTATTAATATATAGTATTACTTATAGTACTTCTGCTATTAGTTTATAATGCATTCCTAGTGCTTAGTAAGTTTTTCTTTTAAGTCTTAGAGTTATATTGCTCTTAATTATACTTCTAGTACTCCTCTATTTAGCGCGCTATCCTTAGTATATATTTAGAAATTAGGTTAATATCCTATAAGGGCCTTTTAAGGCGTTACTCTTATTATCGCATTTATGGCCGAATTATATGCATATTCTGCACTTTAGAGCAGTTTTAGCTATAATATTTAGTTATCTCTAATAAAATAACGCAGGTAGTAGCTTAAGATTTAATTTATCTTTTCTATCTGTCTATCTATCTATAGATAGAATGCTATTAATAGTTATAACTTAATCTTTAAATAGTAATATAAATCGAACTAGAACTAGCTAGTAAAGACCAGTCCTCTATTAGATATAATTCCTACTAGCGCTCTATATTTTAATTTAACCTTATTATAAAATAGCTCTATTAACTCTAGTGCTATTATTATAGATAATATAGGGCAGAATAGTATATACTTTATTAATCGATTTATAATTATTAGAATTACATTAACCTCCTTACTATTATATATTATAAGTAAAAGACTAGTAATAAAATCTATTAATATCTAGGCTTATAGTTCCTAGGGTTATTTTTAGTTAATTAGCTACTTAGCTTCTATTAGTTTAACTTAATAAGGATTTAACCCCAGATATAGAGTTAGGGTTATTTTAAACTAATTAGCTACTTAACTGAACCTAGGACAATTTAGCCTCGAAAATTAAGCGACATTCTCTATTTTAGTAGCCGATTTATAATTAATCGCCTCTTAATAGTTCTTAGGCTTTACTAATTAAGGATCAGGCTTGAGTTATAATAGTACTACTGTCTTCTGATAGTCTATATACCCTTTAGCATTTCTTCTATTAACTCTTCTTTAGTCTGCCTCTTTTCTTTAGTTTAGTAATTATACTAAGGTATTTTCTCTTCTTAGGTAGTTTCTGCTATTACTTTTCCTAATTATTTACAATTCGGGGTATTACTCCTATTATTACATTTATAGCCAAATTATATACATATTTTATACTTTAGAGCAGTTTTAGCTATAATACTTAGTTATCTCTAATAAAATAACGCAGGTAGTAGCCCAGGATCTGGTTTATCTTTTCTATCTATTTATCTGTCTATAGATAGAATGCTATTAATAGTTATAACTTAATCTTTAAATAGTAATATAAATCAGACTAGAACTAGCTAATAAAGACCAGTCCTCTATTAGATATAATTCCCACTGGCGCTCTATATTTCAATTTAACCTTATTATAAAATAGCTCTACTAACTCTAGTGCTATTATTATAGATAATATAGGGCAAAATAGTATATACTTTATTAATTAATTTATAATTATTAGAATTATATTAACCTCTTTACTATTATATATTATAGGTAAAAGACTAGTAATAAAATCTATTAATATCTAGGCCTATAGTTCTTAGGGTTATTTTTAGTTAATTAGCTACTCGGCTTTTATTAGTCTGACTTAATAAGGATCTAACCCTAGATATAGAGTTAGGGTTATTTTAAACTAATTAGCTACTTAATTAAACCTAGGATAATTTAGCCTTAAAAATTAAGCGATATTCTCTATTTTAGTAGCCGATTTATAATTAATTGCCTCTTAATTATACCTAGGGTTATTTTTTAATTAATTAGCTAGTCTAACTTAATAAGGATTTAACCCCAGATATAGAGTTAGAGTTATTTTAACTAATTAGCTATTTAGTTTTAATTAGTCTAACTTAATAAGGATCTAACCCTAGATATAGAGTTAGGGTTATTTTTAGCTAATTAGCTACTTAACTAAACCTTAGATAATTCAGCCTTAAAAATTAAGCGAAATTCTCTATTTTAGTAGCTGATTTATAATCAATCGCCTCTTAATAGTTCTTAGGGTTAACTTGAACTTAGGGTTAAACTTGGGGTTAATCTTAAGAGCCTGGGGTTAGCCTGGGGTTAGCTTGGGGTTAGCGAGCCGGCTGGCCGTTTTGGCTTGTGGTTCTGCGTGAACTGTAGTCCTGCGTGAATAGTCCGTGCGGCCGGTTTTTTTAGCTAATCAGAGAGCCGGCCTGCTAACCCTAACCCTACTCGGACTTGTAGTTCAGCGTGAACTACAGCCGGACTAGAGACTAGGTATTAATATTATTAATAATATTCTTAACTAGGGAATTATATATTATATTAGCTTAAATTAATTATAAATAGTAATTAAATCTTTATATTAAGCTTTTTAATAGTTATATTTATAAAAAGAATATATTT
>JAGDVJ010000033.1:7500-13720 GCA_017657045.1 Fusarium aethiopicum
TAAGGGCAGGCCTGGCTATTGAGGTCGGCTACAGGGTAGGTAGCTTTTACCTGCTTAGTCAGTTTCTACTACAGGGTAGGCTGAATTTAGGTGGTAATGTGCGTGAGCAGGTATGTTGAGTTTACTTTTTCAGGTTGATGGGTAAAAGTGTGAGTGAGAGGTTGAGTGGAAGCTGGGGAAAAAGGTAGGAAATTGAAAAAAGCGCACCTACCCTGAACGCTGCGGACCTCTGCACACACATAAAGGTAGAGTAAAACGCAGGCTTTCCAACGCTGCAGCCCTCTTCTCCGTAGCCCTCACCGTCGCCGAGGAATTCGCCTGCGAGTCGGGGGGTACAGGGTAGGTCTAGGGTAGGCCGAAAAGCTGACTACCCTATACGTTCAACTTCGATCGGGGCCAGCGCCTGCCGCAGGCGTCCGTAGAAAGTGTGATGACCATCATTATGCTCGCAAAAGCCTGCTCTATCCGCATGCAGACTTTGAAAAAAATGCGTGCGAAATGGTTTTGCGGTTTGGTTTAGGGTTAGTAGCCAGATGGCGGATGAGCACTACTATGCTTATGTGATAATATCCGCCTTTGCATGATACTATATAACTACTTTCAGCGGTCGATTATAACCCCATACTATCATCTTCTCTGTAGTCCTAGATCCATCCACCGCTCCACCTCTGCTATAGAAATCCCCAACACCAAGACTCTTCCTGATTGGCAACCTATAGCAACTGTGCTTCCCGAAATAGCGACTTGCTCTGGCTGCCTCCCGAGTGCCGCAATGGACAAGACTGTCTTTGCCACTGTAATCCAGGTGCCGTCTGTGCAGGTGAGTACCGGGACCTCTAAGGATTGCCATAGCATAGCAGGCTCGGCATGAGTTTGTGAGCCGCCTGACAGAACAAATACGCCACGATCTGTGATAATGCCACGTCTATCAGTCGCAAAGGATAGAACATGTGCATAGCCATCTAATGGAACAGTCTCTTCGCACTCCCCTGTCTCGGCATTCCAGATCCGTATCGTCTTGTCAAAGGAGCCCGATGCCACCTTTTTCGAGTCATGCGAGAACACCACCGAGTTGACCCAGTCGCTATGGCCCTTCAGCTCTCGCTCGCACTCGCCCGTCTTTGCATTCCAGATCCGTATCGTCTTGTCAGAGGAGCCCGATGCCACCTTTTTCGAGTCATGCGAGAACACCACCGAGCTGACCGAGCTGCTATGGCCCTTCAGCTCTCGCTCGCACTCGCCCGTCTCTGCATTCCAGATCCGTATCGTCTTGTCAGAGGAGCCTGATGCCACCTTTTTCGAGTCATGCGAGAACACCACCGAGCTGACCGAGCTGCTATGGCCCTTCAGCTCTCGCTCGCACTCGCCCGTCTCTGCATTCCAGATCCGTATTGTCTTCTCATTGGAGCCTGATACCACCTTTTTCGAGTCATGAGAGAATACCACCGAGTTGACATAGCTGCTATGACCCTCTAGAGTCAATAAGCATGCATCCCAGTTTTCTTCAACCTTTGGCAAATTACTTATCCATTTTGGAATAGCGTGCTCAAATGTCCTTCGCACAACACTCTTCCTCGGGGCAAAAGCCAGGCAACAATAAATCTGCAGCGGCGTTTCAGCAACTACGGAAAAGTAGGCCTGAACAAATCGCTCTGCATCAGCCACGAAAGTCAAAAGACTCGAGTCTTCTCGGGTCTAACACCTGTCAGCACGGCTAAAGCGCTAAGACACGCACACAAACCTGTAACCATCTCGCCAGTGACCTAAGGGCGTCAAGACATTCCTTGACTCGTCTAAGTAAACTCATCGCTTCAAGCCAATGCAGGAAGTGTGTCATCAAGAAGCCATGAACATTTTTGTCATCGCTAAGCTCGGGTTTGCCTGACGTCTGATGATACACCCAGTGCATACAAGCATATTGGAGCTGTGAAGGCATCCTCTTCTCTAGTTGCCCAGAGTCTACTGAAGAACGACGCATGCCTGGGAAAGATAAGCCGCATATGTTCTTCTGCAGCGCACCGCGCATGATGCGCAAGCAGTGTTTCGCTAAGCTTTGGTGAGTGTGTCGTTCTTCTACCCGGAACTCGGCCAACTCTCTTTTTTCCAGGTCTACAAGGTAGTCTCGGAACGATAAATGGAGCAATCGCACTGGTGCATCAAGAGTTTCCGGGATATCTAAAACCGAATGCAACGCACTTAGCCTAGTCGTTACCTTACTGACGTGAACATCGAGAAGTAGCGCAAGAGCACGCATCGACAATGGGTTAGCCAGCGTGACAATGGTGCCGACAATAAGACGGAAGCTCTCGATGATATCCAATCTCTCACTTCCTGACCTATTGAGGACTTGCTGACTCAAAACTGGTGAATATGTCATGTCAAGCTTCGAGCCTTGACCAGTACCTGCAGCTTTGAGCACGCTCTGCAGAAGCTCATCAGGGCTTCCGAGATATCGGTCGTTGATGAATCGGCAAAGAGTTGCGGCGAAGATAAAGAGAGGCACTGCCGCCCTGGTGAGCTTCCCGATGTTGGCTTCCCCAGGCCAGTCCACTTGTAGTTTCAGCTCTTCTACTGCATCCCTATTGAAGTTATTGCGAATGTTGGCGAACTCTTGCCGGAGAAAGACAGATATGTCGTGCTCAATGATCGGCAGCGGGATTTTGTGCAGTATCAGATCTTGGTGGGCATTGCCGATAGAAGAAAAGCCAAGACGTACAGGAAGCTCGGGTCTACTGGTAACGAGCACTCGGACAAGTAAACGGTCTGCGAAGCGCAAGTTGGAGAAAAGTTGGAGAATGAGCGTGATGTCAGCATCCCTCTCGCACTCATCCAGCGCATCAACAACGATAACGACCGATGGTTGACATGATGACGTTAGCGTCGCTTTCGACAGCGGCTCTCGAACAAGCTTCTCAAACTGCTCTCGAACAGCCTTGTCAGCAATCGCTGGATCAGCATTGACAGCACTCTTGATGAACGGCGCAACCGCCGGCGTGCTCCAGGCCAGCCGACGGGCCACCGTAGATACGAACTTGGACAAGTTCCCTCGATCAACCTCGCCTCTCTTGAAAAAGAAGCTTGCACCGAGATCACCCTGCTTAGATCGCGAACGAGCGACAGTCCGCGAGATGGTCGATTTTCCTGTTCCAGCCTTGCCGTTTAACCAGAATATTGTCTTCGATTTAGGGTCATCAATCCAGCAGTCGATTTCTCTGAGCAGCTCCTCACGCGTGTTCGGCAAGCATGTCGGGTTATGTTCTTCGGCGTAGGAGTCGAATGAAGCTCCTTCCGCAGCAGGTAGTTGACTGAGAGTTGTTCGGTCATCGACGTTCTGAAGGATTACACTAAGTCGGGCTCGTATTAGCTCAGCCATTGTTCTCCTGGTCACTTCACTTGCGTTTGATCAATGTTCAACGCCAAAGAAATATTCTCTCTGCAGCGCTCAAGATCCTCGATGGTTCCCTTGACGTCTTTGCTTTCGAATGGCCATTTGAATGCACGTAAACCGAAACGACTCATCCTCTTTCGACCAGTTGAAGGCTGGAGTTGCTGCTTGAGCTTTTCCAGCCTTGAGCGACCATCTTCTATCGCAAACCTCAATTGTTGTGATGCTTTTAGCTCCTGGCTACGGGGCCCGTCGATGAGAGTCTTGAGTTCTTCGGTGGTGGCCCGAAAAGCGGCAACTTCCTTGCCAAGCTTTTCGATATCGTCTTTTGCATTCTTCACAGCTTGAGAGTACTGTAAGCATAAGGAAAGGACCTTGGCCGAAAGATCAACCACGGCGATGACGCTCGACGCGACGCCGAGCGCTTCTGCCATTGGAACTAATCACTGCGTTCGCCTTCAGGTTAATTGACAACAGCAATGGCAGCCTGACCGTCGCGCGGGGTCAACAAGGCTCAGTCCTACCAACATGCATATTACACGTGACTCGAGCCAATCAGCAGCGCTATTGCAGCCATCGCAAGAGTCCGCATTAGCTTTGCGGGGAGTTCTAGATTTTTATTGCGAGAAATAAGCAATGTCCTTGCAACCGCTATACAGTAAAGATCGAAATCGGTTGTCCATCAATTCTCTCTCTTTAGTTTTCAGTGCACGGACTTCCATCAGGGTGTGCATATAGTAATGACCGTTGGACACTGTCCCCGATGTATACAAGCCTTTTAGTGGTGAAACCTTAATTGATGACCCCACATGTAAGAATAGCATGACCGCAAGCCTGTCGTAAGTTGCCTTGTGGATGGTGTAACTTGTCCAGGGCCGAACATTGACTAAGCGGTCAGCATTGGCAAAATGACAGGATGACGTCTGACTAACTCCCGAAGGATATAATCAGGAACATTCGTAATGACGACGAGTTATGGGCTATTACTAGTTCAAAACCTTACATTAGATATAGAGCTACATATGAACGTCAATTTATACCCCATAATGCACAAACTGTGCCCAGTTCAGCGGCATACTGAGATCCTCTGCACGCACCGCCATCACCGCCTCCCGCAGCGCCGATGCCACCTCATTGTTGATAACCGACTGTTTACACTTCAATACCAAAGAGTAGAACCGCTTCGATACCTCTACACACTCCGAGTCCCCAGCGGGCCACAAGCACCCCACAACATGAGGAAACCCTGCCACCTGGAACCCGCTCACGACGTGTATCACTTCATCCGATAACCGCGCTGCCTTGTTCTCCGCTGTAGAGCATGCCGAGAGGTACGCAATCTGCGCATATCTAAGCCGTAGGTCCGAAACCTGTTGGACAGTGAGTCGGTCTTGCATCAAGGACTCATCAGGCCCAGTACTCTTCTGCAAAATCAGACCACTGTTGGAAGGGTCTGAAAAGTCTGATGTTCCGTGGCATGCGAAGTGCGCGATACGACAGGCTTTGAGGACCTCGAGGACTTGATCTGCACTGGGGTGCGTAAGAACTGTTAGACTGGTTTGAGAGTGAGCCAAGATACGAATCTCCCGCATCTCTTCTTCTACTCCAGGAAGCTTTTTCGGCGCTTTCTTATCACCCGGTCCTTTTGGAGATGTAGGCATGGCTGCAATGAGCATTGTGTTTGCATCTTGTGCCGCCAATGTTTCCTGGGCGCGCTTCGCCTGGTTCTGTGCATAGCCAAGTGCCTTGATCGATGGTGTGTAGGAAGATATTATCCTACAATAGGCGTTCTCCTTTGATCCTCTTGTATGTACCCCTGCCGCGTGGAAGGGCATCGAGCTCGCCAGACCAGAACCTATCCACCATACTCGTTGAAGGCCTTCGCTTGGATGTGTCTGTGAAGCAGAGATCTCAGCGAAGATGTGCTTGACACAGACGTGCCAAAGCCAGGACAGGTAGTCTAAGAACTGATTGTTTTTCTCTTTCTGCTCAGACTTCTTTTTTGTCGACCAGTCTTTACTTACCCACGACCTCGCTTTAGATGCCGACAACTCGGGAAGTGCGATTGTTCTTAGTGAATTGCTTAAGACGATAATGGCATCGCTTCGGAAGTTGGTGATATTAACAACCACAATGCTGCCCTCAGTGATGCATTCCTTCATCTCAGTAACGGTCTGCCCAAGCATAAACCGCTCATGGCCGGGAACACATCTGATTTCCTTCAAGCACGTATCTAGCTCAGCTGCAGCTTCTTGTCGCCGCTTTCGTAACAAGGCTTCCACCACACCAGGAGTGGTCTGATAGATCGGAGCATTGACTTCGTCTATGAGGCTCTGATATCGATTGGCCAGTTGAGAGTGGTCCTGGCGAAATGAGGATACATCGCTGCGATCATCCAGTAGTTGACTAATGATGATAGCGCGGCCTTGCTCGAGACATTCTAGCGCCGCGCTTAGTCGATTTTCTGATAAGAGGAAAGAGCATAAGTTGGAAGCAACGCCTGCGAAGGTTGACACGACGAACTGCTGGTCATTGCGATCAAGAGCTCGTGTATGGATTGAAGGAAGAAGATCAAGGATCTTTCGTCCAAGGTCGATGCCTCGGTCGACTCTGTTCTGTGTAGCGAGTAATTCTAGACATTTAGCGGCAGCCTGGACACGACGGAATGGTACAGCATTTAAACAAGACCAAGCATGGAAGAGAGAGGTTGACGCCTCCTCTAGATCTTTCATCTCTCCTGTCCGTTCATACCGACAGATAAGCTTGTTTCCAAGATTATTTAACCAGGCTGCCAAGTCTGGATGGTCGTTAGGCGTTGATTCAATTGCCTTTCTC